>CM042091.1:49691977-49711488 GCA_023512835.1 Taxillus chinensis
AATTCCTTGAGTCTCCATCTGTTTTTTTTTAAGGCTGTTCCCAATGTCTGCATTTGCCCCAGGTCCGTGGGAATATGTCTCAAACAAAAAAATTTTCCAAACAAAGAAACAATTTTCATGCGGATAGATCTATGTTAATCATGTGGTTGTATTGGGTTTCCTTCTCTTTTATCTTTTATGTTGCCTAGCTCTAACGGGTAAAAAAAAGGAAGAAAAGAAACAATTTTCATGAGGATAGATCTATGTTTTCAGGCTTCTTAGCTTCTCTTTTGATCACCAGGTTTCCAGAAAGCAAAATTTCATTGGGTTTTTGTCACGTGGTCACCGTTTGTTACTGGCTTGGTTTTATTCCCTTTCACTAATTTGTTTGCTGTTCTCATTTAATTAGTTGCTTTTGAAGGGCGTCACTCAGCTTATGATCTGCTTTGCCTTAACCACCTTTTTTTATTAAATAAAAAAAAACAAAAAAAATGTCTTTGTTTATCCCATTATTTACTGTTTGGTCTGAACTCCTCGTCTTGATGATGGTCGATTGTTTCATCACTTTGTTAGCTGTTTTTAGTAGTTAAAAAAATTGTATATGGATGTCCAAACTCCTCTCTACTTCTCTATTAGATGTGCTTGTCCTTGCTGTGTTATATTCTGCATTGTTTGGTCTTATTGTGTCTCGTTTGCTAACTACTTTTTTTTGGTCGGTTTTCTGTCCTGTTGGTGGAGGTCTGTCTGTCTGTTTGTTTTTTTTAGACATCCCGTGGATTAAACTCCAATTTGTCATGTGGTTAGCATTTTTTTTTATTTTCATGTTTCATCTTCCCAAGTAGTTCTTTGAATTTTGTTTTGATTTTTTGCAATAGTTGTTGGCCTTAGGGAAGAATGTTAGTCTTGGGCCAATTGTAATTTTATATATGGGTTCATGACCCAATACCATGTAATGTTGTAAACCAACCGCATAGTGAAAAAGGGTGAGAAAACCAAAAAAAAGGAAAAAAAAGTATAGAGTTTATTTTATTTGTGGATGCTACCATTACACATAACACATTTACTTTTACTTTTGATTTTTGCTTTAAATTTTTATTACTTTTCTCAAAATTAATTTTTTTTTCAAAATATTTCTAAAAAGTGTGCTTTCCAAAAGGAACAAAACAACTTTCTCAAAATAAAATTAAAATTTCTTAGTTCTTCAAAGAAAACAATGTGCCTTCCCCAAAAAAAAAAACCAAACACAAAAACCTTTTTTTAAGGAAAAGAGGTTTCTTTAGCTTTCCTTTATTTATTTTTTTTAGTTTATCTTTTTTTTCAGCATTTGAATTTTTAAGATTAACATTTAGTCAAAAAAATTTTATCCCTTAAGATCATTTCTGAAAGCAAGAATTAGGTTTTTTTTCTCTTCATCAAGTTCAACTTATTTTTAGTAGGAGTTATTTGTTTTTAAGAAATTTTACCTTAATTTTTTATTTTAACAAGACACTTTCAAATAAATTAGAATTGAACAACTTTTTAAATTTTTTTTGGCCACTTAAGTCAATTGAGTTAATTTCAATAAAGAAAGGAAAAATATTAAAAAAAACAAAAAAACACACAAAAACAAAACAAAAAGTAAAAAGCAAAAAAAACAAAATTACAAGGATTTCCTTTAGAGGTTAGGTGTAAATTAGATTTAATTTTGACATTAACATCTAATTTAAAAAAAAATAGAGATTTTTAGTTTTGGGAGATTTAATTTTGTCTTAGAAATTTTTAAGTAAGCGGTCAAAATAAATTACGAACCTTTAACAATTAAGATAAGTACTAAAAGAGTGTTATGGAAGTGTTAATTTTTTTTTACTTTTAACAAACTTTTGAGTTCATCTATAATGACATAAATAATTTTCTTTTAAGTGATTAATTCAGCCCAAAAATGTTTGGTGGTAATTCTAAATTTTCATTACCATTTCGATGAAGGTTTGAGAGAAACCGCACTCCAAAAATAGTTTTCTTTCTCGATGGAATACGATGATGACAACCTCTATATAAGAGTGTGGGTCTTCTTAGGTCATCATTGCAAAATACCTATCTTGAGCACCTAAAATAAGGAAATAATTAACTGCACCAATAGAAAAAAAAAAAGAAAGACACAAGCCTCAATCACCTTATATCTACTAAACTATAATTTATCTCCTTTTGTTTTTTTATGCCCTCCTTTTTCTTATTATATTGCTTTGAAGTATGTTATTTGAATACAAGGATGTGATGTGTTCTAATTTTATGAAATTATCGAGTTGCACAAGGTAGACACAGATGAGTTCTTTTTCTTTCTTTTAATTATATTTACCTTTTTTGTTGTATAAGGAAAGTGATATGTTTGAGAAGAGAATCAATAAGCCAATTAAAGATAACAATGTCACGCCCCTAAATTCCGAAACCCATAGAATTAGGAACGCAACTCCCCCACGCCCACTCCAGGAGTCGTGGGATTGATGATTGGTCCAAACCTGATCCAAACTTGTACAATACTACAACAGGGGTAGAATTGTCCGCAGTGCAATAAATCCAGAATTTAATAAATGGGCATAACCATGCAATCAATCTACATAAATGTCCAATACACCAAACGACTCACAAACCAGTTCCACCAAAAGGTACGTACAACCGTCACGGTCCCTAGTCCGGAAAATGAATAAGTAAATAATAAAAAGTAGACAAAATCTATCAAAGAAATCCTACACGAAAATGTCTCGACCTGCTCCGCTATGGCTCCAACACCTACTCCCTACAACCTTGTAGGAAATGGAAATAAAGTAGGGTGAGCACGAATGCCCAATAGATGATCTCCAACTCCACACTCCCGTCACATAAATTCCTAAGTCTATATGATCGGTGCATGCTTGTGCCGGTGCGGTGTCACGTTCTATCGCCAAGAAATTTCATTAAAATCACGAGATAAGACATCACATCACATTTTAATCATTAATGGTTCACTGGTAACCCTACCATCTACGGAATTCTCGCTACCAACTCCAGGAATTCAACTCACTACCAGGATAGCCATATGTGGGACTTGCAGTGTCCCTAATGACAACCTGCCACATATGGGACCTGAGTTAACCAGCCACATAAGGGACCTACGGCCTCTTGCCAGCCCTATGTGAGACCTATGGTTAAACCAACCAGCTCGACCACTATTTCCACATATAAACAACAATAGAATATTCCAACAATCAAAATTCAATATAACGACCTCACTAAATATTCAATTCATCAATCTAGCACTAACCACAAATAATATATATAAGTATATGTACATATATAAACACTTATCAAATATCCAACACCTTAGATATCAATTAAGTAATATTAAACTACGTGTAACATTTAAATGCCGAATTACTAACTAAACAAGTGTCAAGCCGAATAACATATCACAAATGATGATTTAATATATATATATATATATATTCTTCAAACTATTAATGACGAATTACTAACATCAAGCTTTCATTTATTAGTTTACTTTACCCCTTTTTTTCCTTTATTTATCCATTAGTAGTTAGCCCCCCCCCTTTTTTTTTTTTCCTATACCTAAATGGGCAAGGACCGGCCCAATTGGACCGGCCCAAATACACACCAGCCCGTTAGGGATGGTTGACTTGCAGGGTGGCAAGACGCCGCCCCCCACACCCTTTCCGTCCATGCCAAGACCGGCGCACGCAAAGGCCGCGCACGGGCGCGGCTCCGATGCCGCCGCCCCCTTTCTTCGAACTCGCCGGGCGCACGGAAACGTTCCACGGGGTGGCCTAGACGCCACCACCCCTCCTTCTCTCTTTGCCTTCTCGCGAGTGCGCCGTAGCTCCACTAGGCGGCACCGATGTCGCCGTTCCTCACCTCCTCCTCGTCGCGGCAGAGCACAGGGGCTACACACGGTTCACGGAACGTGCGAGGCCGATCCACGGGGTAGCATATGCCGTCGTCCTTCCCTTCCCTCTCCTTTCCGCAGGGTCGTTCCACCACCATGCACGACGACCGAACGGATATATGTATATATTTATATATAAATCTATATTTACATGTAAAAGAATTTACCTACACAAATTCTACAACCGTGATCATGCAACAAGTTAATCAAAGATCGAGAATCACCTACCCGATTCAAACTCGGAAGGTCAAGAACACGGTGGCTTCAATTACGCTCTCTCCAACCAGATTCTATGCACGCACAACGAGTGTAGGGTTTTACCCTAGTTCCCCTCTATTTATACTTATATGTGTTAATTGATTTATATAATAATAATAATAATAATAATAATAATAATAATAATAATAATAATAATAATAATAATAATAATAATAATAATAATTACAAAAATAATAATTTGATTAATAATAATAATTATAAGAATTAATAATAATAATTCACCATAGTAAATAATAATGATAATCCAATTAATATTTATAGTTTAAATATTAAAATATCTACGGTAACGATCAAGATTCCATAATAAAATTCTCGACCATAATACTCATAATTATAGGAATAACTCAAAATATGAAAATAATAATAATTAATAATAATGCATACCAATAAATTTCAGGATAGTGAAATAATATTAATAATAACTCAACGCTCGCGATAAAGTCACGTTGTCGAAGAAATATGCCAAACCCTATTCGGGCCTAACTCCCAACCTCACACAGTACGGGCCTTTACAAACAAGAAGGAAGATAGAGTACACACAAATAGGAAAAAAAGGAAGAAACAATTAAAAGTTATATGTTAGAGGAGATAATAAACTCAATATCTCTTACTTTTTTTTCAACACCTGAAAAAGGTTTTTGTGTCATTATCTTTTAATTTCATCATATATTTTATTTTTCTAACAAAAGAAAATATGGAAAAGTACGCTTCTTTTTATTTTTACAAAAACTATAAATGAGCAAGTGTAAAAGTCAAGACGCTTCCAAAGATTTAAAAAAACATTTGTTTCCTTTTATTTTTCTTGACAAGCATATAAACCATAAATTGTCAAGGCAAGAAAACAAAATTGGCAATAATGGAGTATGATATTCGTTGTTGGATAGCAGGCACCAGGTTTTCTTTATGGCAGGTTAAGATGCAGGCTATTTTTGCACATATGAATCTTGATGATGCGCTTTTAGGGTTTGACATGATGCTCTCTTCATGGCCGATCGAAGATAAACAACGTAAAGATCATAAGGCTCTATCCCAAATACATCTACATTTATCTAATCAGATTTTACAGGATGTGTTGCGTGAGAAAAGCTATCTTGCTCTATGGTTGAAGTTAGAGCGGCTTTGTATGACGAAGAGTTTGACCAATAAGTTGCACTTGAAGCAACGATTATATTCTCATCGTTTAATAGAAGGTATATCTCTTGAAGATCATTTAGTCGTATTTAAAGAAATTGTTTCGATTTAGAATAAATGAAAGTTAAATATGATGAAGAGGATTTGACGATAATATTATTATGTTCATTGTCGTCTTCATATTCAACTTTTAGAGATACTATTTTGTATAGTTGTGACACACTCACTATTGATGGGGTTTATGAGGCTTTATTTTCGTATGAGAAGATAAAGCAGATTATTGGTGGTTCTAGCTCTAAGTCATAGGCAGAAAGTCTCGTTGTTCGTGGTAGGTCACGAGAATGCAATCCTAATTTTGGTGGTAATATAAAGTGAAGATCAACATCTACAAATAGAGATAATAAATTTTGCAGGTATTACAAGAAGAAAGGTTATATTATTTTTGAGTGTTACAAGTTGCAAAAGAGAAATAAAAGAACTGGAAAATAATCAGGAGAAATCCGGTGAGGTTGATATGGTGGAGACTTACGGTGATGGAGAGATCCTTGTGGTTTCCGATTCGACCACAAGGCACATGAGGAGTGGATCCTTGATTTTGGTTGCACATTTCATATGTGTCTCAATCGGGACTAGTTTTCAACATTTGAAACTATATCCTCAAGTACTATTATTATGTGGAACAAAGTTCTTACAAAGTTATTGGCATTGGTACAACTAATTAAAATGCATGATAGTGTGGTTAAAACACTTGGAGATGTGAGATCCAGAATTGAAGAGAAATCTGATTTCATTGAGTACTCTTGATTCTAAAGGGTACAAGTTTACCGATGAAGGTGGAGTGATCAAGATCAGCAAGGGTTCTCTTGTGGTGATGAAAGGTCACAAAAGAGCTGGGTAATTATACATTTTACAGGGTTCTACACTTTCAGGAGCCGTTGCTATTGTAGCTTCTTTTTTCATGTATGATTATGATATTTCTAAATTATGGCATATGTGCCTAGGGCATATGAGTCGGCATGAAATGACCGAATTGAGTAGAAGAGGACTTATTACAGGGCAAAGTATCGAAATATTCAATTTTGTGAGCATTGTGTTTATGATAAACAAAAGAGAGTCCAGTTTACTAAAGGCATTCACAAAACCAAAGGAACTCTAGATTATATTCATTCTTATCTTTGGGGGCCACCAATAGTGGCTTCTAAAGGTAGTGTCGTTTATATGCTTACTATTATTGATGATTTCTCTAGGATGCTCTGAACATTCTTCTTGAAGCGAAGAGTAATGCATTCTCTACTTTCAAGGACCAGAAGATTATGATTGAAAAGCAAACAGGGAAGCAGGTGAGGAAGCTTCACATGGACAATGGTTCGAGTTATGCTCCAATGAATTTAATACCTTCGTAAGTTAGAAGGAATTGTGCGTCACTTGACAGTTCCTCATACTCCGTAGCAAAATGGAGTTACAGAGCGTATGAACAGAACCATCATGGAAAGAGTCCGATGCATGCTATCACATGCAAAGTTACCACAGTCTTTTTGGGCTGAAGCGACTACTACAACTTGTTTTCTCATTAATGTCATGCCTCGAATTTCCGACCCAGAAACTGGTTAGTGAATTCCCATGCCCGCACCTGAAGGGACAAGGGATTGGTGATAACGCCGGGAAAGAGACCTTAACACTAGTGCTGTCCCTAATCCATACCACACATATAGCACACGAAGATAGAAATATTATTTCAATCCACAGTACAAACACACAAACATACATGTTTTTCTCCCATGGGGTTACAATCATAGTTTTTTTTTCACAATCAACAAAACAAACAAATACACACAAGGTCTTCACCTCTAGTGAACCTCCCTGGCTCTTGTAAGTACTTAAAATAAATAAAGACAGACACAACGAAGGGGTGAGCAATCACGCTCAGTAGGGATCATGTATCCCCGACCCATCCCAACTCATAAACTAGTGTAGGCATGTGCTCGTGTAATGTTACATATACATCACCAACTCAATCATAAAATCACACATTCACATATAAAGCAAACCTTCCTGGTCACATAAATATTTCCTTAGGAATGGTATTGCCTCTCATGCACCATAGTGCATCTCGGCCTTAGTATTGTCTCTCAAACATAGGAACCTCTTAGGCTCTATATAAATCTTGCCTCATAGGCCCTCAACAGTAGCCTCTTAGGCTCATCAAGATAGCCTCACAGGCCCAACACTCATCCGATAACACTATTCCAAAGCACTGTTCACTATCCTGGAAAAACATTGTTCACTAGTCCGAAAAAACAATATTCACTTAGTCCAGAAAAATACTGTTCACTATCGTTTTTGCCAATTTTCTTAGCTAGAACGGCAACCCAAACAACCCCAAACACTCATAAACACATTTATTTCGATATACACCCCAATACATGTCTTAACCAACTCTAAATTTCATGTAATCAATAGAAATATGCATTTAAATCACAAGATTCAACCCAAATTTGGGTTTTCCCCAAATCTTAGGGTTCACCCCCAAATTTCATGATTTTACCTAAGTTAAGCATGCTAAGCCTACTATGAATCATATAGAGAGTTAGGATCACCTACCTAAAATGATTCTTCACGATCTACGAGCTCTAATCATCCCAAACCACCAAGGTCAAGCTCCTCCTCCAAGCTCTCACCTTTTTCTCTCTCTCTCTCTCTCTCTTGCTTAAGCACGTACACACCAAGAAAAATAAAGGATAAGGCAGTTTCTTCATTATTTATCTGCTTGCCAATAATTGGCCTCCCAAGAATAATTGACCTTCAAGGTCATGAACTCCAAATTGAGTCAAATTATGTCAAAACGCTCGAAATGACGAGCACAACACTATTTTGAGATTATCACACTCAAATGACTACTTAAAAGCAAAGTCAACTAATAACCCCCGGGAAAGTCAAAAAATCGGGCCACTCGGGGCCCCGACCCGAAATTAGGCCCAAGTCCTGTCAAAATGCTCACATCGACACCTACATTCTGTCAAGATAGTTGCATTCCCATAGAATAACTATCTCTCAAAACTACCTAAATACGAGTCTTGACATCCTCCCCCCTTAAAGATTTTTCGTCCCCGAAAAAAAAATGTAGGGGTCAAACAACAACACAAAGTCACACTCAAACTCAACAAATCCATTGAAAAATCCAAATGCAAAGTCCCCACATAACATCAAAACTCACAAACATGCCACCCACATGTCACCCATCACATCGCTCAGCTCATGTCACGCCCCGAATTTCTAACCCGAGGAAACCGGTTCGTGCCTCCCCTTTACCCACCCGATGGGCAAGGGGTTGGGTATCACACCCCGAATTTCCAACCCGAGGAAACCGGTTCGTGACTCCCCCTTTACCCACACGGTGGAGAAGGGGGTAGGATACACTACTCCCACACAGGGCATCATACACTACACATCTGATATTCGGGAAAGACAAAATCATAAATTTATTAACTTCAAACAGGATAAACGTTTACAAATCCACATGCCTTTATTACAATAAAATCCACTTTACAATATCTCCCCACTGGGGTACAAAGCCTCTCAAAATTAATAATACAAATAACATTAATCAAAACCACAAACAGAACTATTGTCCACCTTGGTGTTCCCACCTAATGCCTGTAGGTCCCTGAGAAAAATAGAACACAATAGGAGGGGTGAGCAACCATAGCTCAGTAGGGATCAAATATCCCCAACCCATCCCATGCACCTAACCACTACATGAGAACGTGTACTAGTGCAGTGTCGTGGCAGTAGTAAATACAAGTATAGCACACCATTCAAATGGGCGCAACCACGGCCCCGGCCCGCCCGGCTCCACAACCTCACAAGCTACCAATATCATAGCCTTCCAGGCTAACAATTTAACCGCCTCTCAGGCAAATAGTTTCCACGGCCTCTCAGGTCAACAACCATGCAATCAAACACATAACATACATTTCTGCCACACAGGCATAGAATCAAACACATGGCGTGCGCACATTCACGGGTTCTCAAACTCAACCACACGGGTGTTGTACCCCATTTTGACCGGGTTAGATCGCAACCATACTTGGCCAAGGACCACTAAGTGATAGAGGATGACATTTGGAGAATAACGCACTTGACCACACTTGATTCCGAGGAGAAATGAAATGGTTATGACAAAAGTACCAAGTTGAATTGGACAACCAGTGGGCAGCCTGCTATTTTATTAATAACTTCCCCGATACTTGCCGTAATCCAACAAAGTCAATTTCATTGATTAGATAACATCTTTATCTATCATTTCCAATTGGTTTGAGAATATTCCGGGTTGTATTCAATTAGTTATGATTTTTTAAAGTTGGCAACCAAACCTTGTACAAATTTGGGGGGAGACAGCCAGTGCGCATCGTACTATTTTGCCAATAACTTTCTCAATACTTATTGTATCTGAATAAAGTCAATTGTATTAGTTATATAACAACTTTATCTATCATCTCCAACTGGTTTGAGGGTAATCCGATTTTGTGCAATTAACTATGAATTTTTGAATCGGACGGGCAGAATGCTCACTTTATCATGTACCTTTGTGCGGTATTTCCCATTTTTCTCCTAAATGGATGATCCTTTTGGAGTGATTCCACTTTCAGAAGATAGATAACAGAACTTCGAGCAAAACAAGACCAATTTGGCCCTAATCCGAGCTCTGTGGAGAAAGTTATGAATTTTTGAAGTTGCCCCATAAATCTGTCAATTTTCCACGAATTTTGGTTCTTCATATGCATGTTTGTCCCACATTGCCAATTTTGCTTCTACTTCGCCCAGGTATATATACAAAGACACTCTCCTTACACAGCAAGTGAGAGTAAGAGAGGCCTAAGGAAGCCCAAGTAGAGGTGCCACGTGGTGACCAAGCCCACACACGAAAATATTTGGGGAAACCCAAATCCGATGGTCAAACTTGGTCAAATCCGGGCTAGGCCCGTTGATGCGGACTAAGCCCAAATTCGGCGGTCAAGCATGGACAAATTCGGAATAAGCCCAAATCTGGTGGTCAAACTTGGTCAAATTCGGGCTAAGCCCACCGATCCGAAATAAGCCCAAATCCGGTGGTCAAACTTGCTCAAATCCGGGCTAAGCCCACTAGTCGGAAAAAGCCCAGATCCGGCGGTCAAACTTGGTCAAATACGGAGTAAGAAATCCGGGCTAACCATTCACATGGAGTAAGGAATTAACACTGATATGGAGTAAGGAAATTAGCGCCGACAAATCCGGGCTAAACCCATTGATCTTGGATAAGGACTCATTGATGTGGAATAAGCCTATTGATGCGGAATAAGCCCAAATCCGGTGGTCAAACTTGGTCAAATTCGGGCTAAGCCCATTGGTGCCGAATAAGGACCTGCTGATGCGGAATAAGGACCCATTGGTCTGGAAATCATCTAAATGATCCGGAAAAACTCCAAAATAGCCCCCTACAGTCCTGGAAGTGACTTCAAAGCATCGGGACTCGAAAAATCCAGAAAAATCTTTTTTAAATGCTATCGGTGTCTTGGAACCCTCTTTTAAGCGTGGGAATTGAGGAGTCTCCGAATATTAAATTCAAATGTTTTGGGACTCGTTTTTGAGCATAAGGACGGGGAGATGTCGTAATTAAATGAATAAAGTCCTTCGGAAATCAAAGTTGACCCTGGGGATTGCATGGCTATTAATTCCCAACGGCACCAATATACCTGGAGGTTTATCCAGCCCTTACCCACCAAGGCGTCCAGATATAAAGATAGGAATAAATAATCCCAAGTGATTTATTTATTTTTAGGCATTGGGACTCTTTTTCAAAACGTGGGAATAGGGAGCCATAATTAAGCCCTCGGGGCACCGCAATTGACTCTTTGGAAATTATAAAGAGTGCAATTAATGCACCAATGGATACTTCTCCTAAAATACCTATAAATAGGCCATCCGGTGGGAACATCAAGGAGAGGATCAAGTATGATAAGAGGTTATTTCGGGAGAGAATTTCTGGCTGCATTTCTTAGAGATAAAAAAAATTAGAGAGGATTTTTATCAGGAGGAAAAAGAGAGCTTCTTGGACGGGATTGTGAGAGAGAAAATCGAGAGAAAATTCTGAGAATTTCTAAAGGCGGAAACAATTCATTTTAGGAGAAAAGCACCCGAATATCTCCTATTTTCGAAGGAAAGAGCTAAGGTCAAGGAAATACACCGAATCAAGGAGGGAGATTTATTTTACTAATCGGTGTGTTTTCAGGGATCATTAGGAGGAAAGAGGAACCAACGTTTGCATCATCTTAATTTCTCAAGGTTTCCTACTTTACTTTTGTTTATTTATTAAACTATTTTTTAAATTCTTTCGTGTGTTGTTTTCAAGCGTAAAACCCAAAAGCTTCTCTATTTTTTTTTCATTAATTCTCAAAGTTTAAAAAACCGAAAATACAAAAACAGTTTACATTTTTCTTTTCATTTATTATTTTCAAAGATGATAAAATGTAAAAATACAAAAACTTAAATCTTTTCTAGAAAATTTAAACAAGGCTTGGGCGGTCATGAGGATTGAGCCCTAGGATCAACGAAATGAACTAGCATGGAGTCCTTTCACAAAAGCCGACAACGAGCCCGGTCAAAAACGGGTGATGACAACGGGCATAAAATCAAACACATAATAGGCATAGCCACACAGGCATATTATCAAACACATAACACGCATGGCCTCACAGGCATAATATCAAACACATAACATGCATGGCCTCACAGGCATAATATCAAACACATACACGCATGGCCTCACAGGCATAGTATCAAACACATACACGCATGGCCTCACAGGCATAATATCAAACACATACACGCCATTGAAGACCAACATTCATATAGGAGATCACACTTATATGAATTTACACACACACACACACACACACACACACACACACACACACACATATATATATATATATATATTATAACAGCAATGATAATACTCGATAGATTATCCACTATAAGGTCTAACCCCGGAATAGGTATTAAAAGAGACAGAACCCCTACCTCAAGGATCCTTCACGTTCTAGCCTCCATGCCAAATGCCGTTCACCACAGCATGATCGAAGCTCTCCTTCCCTCTCTCTCTCTCTCTCTCTCTCTCTCTCTCTCTCTCTCTCTCTCTCTCTCTCTCTGCGACGGCGACAACAAAAACCCTAAACCTAAAACAAAGAGAGCTCCTCCTTATATAGACCTCACTTATCAAAACAATGTAGTTTTGATAAATGAAATCCCACCATCAAAATGACGTAGTTTTGATAAATGAAATCCCACCATCAAAACGACATAGTTTTGATAAATGAAACACACCATCAAAACGACGTAGTTTTGATAAATAAAACACTCCCCCGAAGACTCGTAGAACACCGCCTCGAAGATCACCACCTCGGAGTCTCGTAGTCGCAGCCTTGGAGATCGGCTGGAAACGCGGCCTCGAAGATTTGTCTCGAAGATCAAACCTTCGAACTTCGACCCTCGGACCTTCGGCCCTCGGTCTTCGACTTTCGACCCTCGGTCTTCGACCCTATGACACAAATCTTCGAGTCTTCCACCTTTCAACCCAAGCGTTCGCCCAGGGTACCGTTTATTTTTGTTCCAGCTTGTTCTTCCCAAAACACGGGTCATTACATTGGGATTATTTCACACAGGACTTTATACACATCCACAATAAACAAAATCATATTATTAGTAATTTCAAACCACAATTAAATGTTTACAAACCAATCATGCCTTTATTACGGTCAAAATCCTTTTACAATTTCCCCCTGGGGTTACATTATTTTCCCACTAAGCTTACGAAGGTTCCACAAAACATCATAACACAAACTACATTTAAACAAAGCAACATGGCAGACTGTCTTCCACTTTGGTGTTCCCACCTAACACCTTGTAGGTCCCTGAAAAGCAAGGAAACACGGTAGGAGGGGTGAGCAACCACGGCTCAGTAGGGATCATGTCTCCCCAACTCATCCCATGCTCCTAGCATCTACATAAGGGTGTGCACAGGTGTAGTGTCATGGCAATACTATTTGAACATGTATAATCACATTTAAAAACATGTCAACACAGCCACACATGCTCAATTTTCATAGCCACATAGGCTCCATTTTCATAGCCACACAGGCTTACTATCCGCCACGGGCTTCCACGACCACCAGGCTTCACATAACCCGACCACGGGCTTCCATAGCCACCAGGCTTCACATAACCAGCCACGATATCCGGAGCTCTCTCTCTCTCTTAACCTCCCTCTTTCTCTCTCTCAACGACGACCGCAGCAGAAGAACCCTAAAACCGCAACACAAAGGGGCTCCTCCTCCTTATATAGACACCTCAACATCAAAACGACGTAGTTTTGATTAAATGAACCCCAACATCAAAACGATGTAGTTTTGATGGAACATGCTACAACCTTCCTGCATCCACACAAGATAAAATACCCATAATTCCAACATGCCTCTTTGGGAAAAGATTACTAGAATAACAAAACGAAGGTGATGATGCAAAAACATGGTGCACGCCATAATGCACGTGATATCCCCATATCACGTGTAGCTCCAATTGATGTGAAATTCTTCCCCAAGGTTCCTTGTATCATGTAGAAGGCAGGCATACAATAATCTTTGTGCATGTGATATCCCCATATCACGTGCATGGTCACGTGCACCTCCCAAAGGTTCTCTCTTGGGCTCATCTCTTACCTCAAACTTGCCCATCAACAAACAAGGTGTTTTAGCTAAAGTGTGTGAGAAGAAAACTCCCTAAAACCCTACAATTTTTACCCCAATAGGCAAAACCGTGACTAACTCCTCACATCCTAAAACACGGGTCATTACCAACTCACAACAAGCCGAAACATGCCCAAACAACCCCACAAGAAACCCACATATCATATATAACCACCTATACCACATATTTCCCATATATTCCACACCACAAAGCGTCATATCACATATGACTAACACCACATATCACATATGTGAAACAAAACAAAACATAAACTAATGTCATATCTCATATATGCAACATAATCACAAATGCAACACAAACCCATATCCCATATGGTTAACACAAATCCACATATTTCATATGTACAACACACAAATCAGTAAAGCCCAAAAGCCCAAATTTCAACACACTTTCAAAACACCGCATATCACCTATGCACAATGCCATATATATATATACACCCAACCATACAAAATGATAAAATAGTAAACACACACAATAAGCATACATACACATACCATATAAGGCTCTCGCCACCTCCCTCCTTCAAGATTGTTCGTCCTCAAACAACTCGGGGTAATGCTCCCGCATCTCCGCCCTGCGTTCCCATGTTTCCTCCTCCATGCCACGGTGTCTCCACAAGACACGAACCAAAGGGATAGCTTTGCATCGCAAAAGCTTCTCCCACTTGTCTAACACCCAAACAGGAACCTCAAGAACAGAGATATCAACAGGCAATATCCAGATCACCCCAATCAATCACATGGGTTGGGTCCGGATGATATTTCCGCAATCGGGATACGTGGAACACATCGTGCACCCTGCTCAATCGTGGCGGAAGAGCCAATCGATATGCCATAGGACCAATCTGGTCTAGTATCTCAAAAGGGCCAATAAATCTTGGCGATAGCTTGGAACCTTTTCGAAACCGTCGATGTCCTTTCCTCGGGGACACACGGAGGAATACATGATCACCCACCGAAAACTCTAAAGGGTTCCACCTCCGATCCACATAGGATTTCGCCTACTTTGGGCTTTCAATAAATGCCGACGAATCATTTTCACCTTCTTAGTGACCTCCTGGACCAACCGTGCTCCCAATAGAGCAGCCTCGCCCACCTCGGTCCAACACAATGGAGATTGACAAGGCCTCCCATACAATGCCTCAAATGGTGCCATCCCAATGGACCCTTGATAGCTATTGTTGTAGGCAAACTCCACCAAAGATAGGTGAGTGGCCCACGAACCCCCAAAATCCAACACACATGCTCGTAGCATATCCTCCAAGGTCTGAATCGTCCTCTCGGACCGACCATCTGTCTTGGGATGAAAAGCTGTACTCAAGTTCGGCTTTATCCCTAAAGCCTCCTGTAAACCTTCCCAAAATCGGGATGTAAATCTCGCATCCCCGTCCAATATAATAGATGAGGGCACCCTGTGCAACCTAATGATCTCTCGATATATAACCGGCTCAAAGCCCCAATGGGATCCCGCTCCCCGATAGCTAAGAAATGGGCTGATTTCGTCATCCGATCCACAATAACCCAAATTATGTCCTTTATCCCCGAGGTGGGTGGAAGTCCTGTTACAAAATCCATACTAATGTAGTCCCATTTCCACTCGCCACCGCTAAGGGCCGCAACAGACCCGCCGGACGCTGGTGCTCAACCTTTACCCGCTAACAGGTAAGGCATACGAAACAAACTCGCCACATCCCTCTTCATCCTAGGCCACCAAAAATGTTTCCGAAGAGAATGGTACAACTTGGTGCATCCTGGATGAACAACAACTCGGACCGATGGAACTCCCTCATCACATCCCTACAAAGAGGAGATGCCACAATCAAATGCCCCCTGAAAAGTCAACTCGTGCTCGGGACCCTCGGCCCAATCTCCCGCTAGCTCCCTAGCTATAATCCGTGCACGGAGTACCTTGCACTAAATATCCCCCGAATTGTCCATCCTGAACTCGCCGATACAACCCAGGCACCACAACAATAGGACTCAAAACCATGCCTCTCTCGGAGGTACTAGCCTGGAGCCGCAATATAGCCAATTGCTCCATCGGTTTCCATTCCCTCATGGCCACCTCGGCCTTGCCCTTCCTACTTAGGGCATCTACCACAACATTCCCTTTACTAGGGGTATACGCAAGGGTAAAATCAAACATTTGCAGATACTCTATCCAACGACGCTGCCTCAAGTTCAAATCTTTCGTGTAAAGATATACCGAAGACTACGATGGTCTAGTATACACCACGAACCTGTCCCCCCAGAAGATAATGTTGCCAACTCTTTAAAGCAAAGATCACTACCGCCAACTCCAAATCATGTGTGGGATAGTTCAACTCAAGAGGTTTCAATCGCCTCGAACCATACGTAATCACATTGCACTCTTGCATCAGTACACATCCCAAACCAACTCCGGATGCATCACAATACACTTCATAACTAGCTCTCAAAACTACCATAAATACGGGTCTTGACAGCTCGTGTAATGCTACATATACAACACCATTTCAATCATGTACACACATAAAAATACAAAGAAAATGTCCCAGGTAATCCTAAACGTTGTCTCTCAGGCACAATGTTGCCCCCAGGCACGATTCGCCCCTCGGGCCCCATATTACCTCCCAGGCACAGTAGCCTCTTAGGCTCGAACAAATTTCGCCTCCTAGGCCCTCAACAAGTAGCCTCCCAGGCTTAACAAGGTAGCCTCGCAGACCCACATGACCACTAGGTCCGCCCTCCGCACACCTGCTCCTTTTCATGCGGGGGAGTCCTCTAAAGCTCCCTGCCTTTGGCCTCGGGCGTGCCTCCTTTGCCACGATTCCGTCTGAAGCCGCCTTCTCGCCCAACTCGATCGACTTGCGGAGGACAATCGTCTTCGGACCCAGGCCATTGCTGATCGTGTCAAGGCCATTGGCGCCGAGATTCTTTCGGCTCTCTCCTCCTCCTTTCTCTCCATGGATCGAAGCTCGAGATGATTGCCACATCTCTTCAGGGCCTGTCTACTTCCGTCACGGACTTTACCCAAGTCGTGACTCGTCCCTACCGCTCTCACCGATCCGCCAAACCGGGGGAGAAGTTATCTAATCCTTCTACTTCTTCTAGCGATGCTTCTTGCAAACGGTCCGCCCTTGCTCTTCCTCCGGGCCCCCGGTGCCTAAACGTAGCCGTTTCTCTACCGGTTAGACTAGCCCTCCCGATGCCGCTGCTCCCATCGCTATTCCCTCTGGCACTATCACCTTCCTCCCATCATACGCGGGGTTACATCCGGATGATGCCGATGGGAGCATTCTTGCTGCTACAAAGGCCTATGCCTCCTCAATCGCCGAGCGGAGATGTGTGTCTGTCTTGTGCCCCTTTGAACCTAACGACATTCGGACCTTGCTATCTAAGGAGGGACAATTCTCCACCGATGACATCGACAACTACTCCCTGGCCATAAAGATGGAAATGAGATTGTACCCATTTTTACTTGAGGATGGACATGATTTTGATATTATACCTTGTTGGGTTGAGGACCAGTTTCCTCCTGTAGACACCATTCTTACCTACATCAATGGTACATCCGAAAACAAGCAGACCTTGGTGAACTCGTCTACCATCTTCATTCCTTACCGGGTCAACTCCCCACATTTCACGTTGAATGTACTTCGATCAAAGAGAAGTGAATCATGCTTATTGATTCTCATCAGGTTGTTAACCGTGAGATTAGAAAGAATCAAATGAGGAGCCTCGTTTGAACTTTGTCGATGTAATCAGACGAGTCTTGTTTATGAAGATTTGGATTTACCTCCTCTTGGTCAAGATGAAGTACTTACGGGGACCATCCGGAACAAGAAGAATGTGCCTCGCAGCCCAATAAAACAATTTGTGGAGCCTTCGTCTGCTTCTTCCTGAAATTAGTTATTACATTTGATGACAACCTGGAATAATATCATCAAATTCACCAATAAGCAGACGATGAAGCTACGAGAGCATGCAACAAGAATGATCTTTAAATATAGTAAGCCATATGTACCATAAGCTTCATCCGTACTAAGGCTTAATGTATTCTTGCCGACATTTTAAGTGGAAATGTTTTTTTTGTCTATCCTTAACTCGTGTATTTCTTGCTGCCTAACCGGATCAGATTACAAAGGGTTTGGCATATCCATATTGGGGGAGATTGTTGGATCAAACCTAGAATTTGGATGATGCAGATCAAACCCTATGTAATTTGATTTAAAATGTTTCATGTTTATTCTAAGTCTGTGTAGAAGATAAAACTTTAATCCGGACCTGCTCTTGTAAGGACAAAGCTAAGGACATGATACATAATCCTGATCCGGATCATCGTGAGTGTCGTCATTCACTTGGTACATAACCAAGTTATCATCCGGAGTAAGGATCCTTCGTGCGGAGTAATCACTTGACAAAACGACCAAGGAACCCGCGTCTAACTTTTGACTAGACCATGTCAAGTGATGCGGAGTAAGATTCCGAGTTTACAACTCGCACGGAGTAAGAGAGACTTGTTGCGGAGAATGAATCGAAGTTGTCACTCCAACAGACCGAGAAAATAAAGACCCGAACCATGGAATCCGAGTCTGTCATTGATGCGGAGTAAGGATAACCGTTGCGGAGTAAGGAATCCGAATCAAGCGCTGATGCGGAGTAAGCATTCCGTACCTACTCGATGCGGAGTAAGGAAACACCGATACGAAATTAGTTATCCGAGTCCTTACTTCATGCTAAGTAAGGAAGCACTTGCACGGAACAAGGATTTCAGGATCGTACCTATACGGAGTAAGCAACTACCGACACGGAGTAAGGATTCGAGCTTCCTAGATATGGAGTAAGGAACCTTAATACGGACTAAGAATCCATTGCTTCATCTTTTCCAAGCCACATTTAATGTTCGGCTTGTTGTATCCCGATGTAAGACAAACACATTGAAGATCTAAACCGTCCTACACGTGGAACACTCGGAGATGTGGACACAATCTCAAATGCAATTCGAATCAAGCAAAGTAATTCAATACACTTATGCTTCCAACATTTCGAGCTCCAGATCCATAGCAGTTAAAGCGAAGTATAAAACTTAATGTTATACGGTGCTCGGGATATACGGTTCCAAGAAAGATTCCCAGGAATGTCTATAAATACTAAACTGTGTATATTCATATAAAATGAGTGTAAGCTAATAAAGATTATCAACGCCAGGTGTGTGATGGTAAAAGCGAGTGCTATTGTAATCATTGTAATTATCGCTCATTTTTGTTGTAATTATCATCGGATAATAAAACAAAATACTTCCACTATCCTGGTTATCTTCCTGCACTAATATTATGTCTTTTAACCAGATTGTCTTGCACTGTGTGAAGAAAGAGTTTCAATTAGAGCCTATTCACCCCCCTCTAGGCTCCTAGGGACCAACT